>JALIZH010032962.1:0-27500 GCA_030522465.1 Rhipicephalus appendiculatus | reverse complement strand
AGACCCTTGCTATAGACAATCCAGAGCCACAGAAGTACACTTGCTGTTGGGCTAGTCGGTTCATACTTGTGCTGACCAAAAAAACTGTGGTCACTTAGCGAAAAACAACGTAGGAAAAAAAAAACGACGAAAAAAGGGGAGGGAAGAGAAGCAATGCGAGCGCTAACTTTTGACTGTTTTATAGCAACGCACTACACAGACTATGTTCACAAAGAACTATGTTCCTGCGCAAAGTGCCAAACAACGTGCCTTCACGCATCACAACACCGTCAACACACTTCCTAAAAAAACGACTTCCTGCAGGAAAGAGGGAGATAGATGTGTCGCTGATACACGAACCCCCAGTTTACTCAGATGGAAAGCTTCCACCGATTCTTGCGCGGCCGTGTCTTTGCTTCTACCAAGAATTCTAATCTTGTCCAGCCTTGGCTTACGCTGATGTGCGTGACAATGCGCAGGCAAATGCGCGCCATCTTCACGCTCTAAAGAGAGCTCGTGTTTTCTCGCCCGCTCATTCAGGCAGCGTCCGGTTTGGCCGACATTAGCAATGCCGCAGGATAGTAGAAACATGTATACTACTATACGCCTGTAGCACATTTTGCATATGGCTTGGAAGTGTTTTCTTGAACAACCACGCCTGTTACTATCAGATAGTATGCACGGGCACAACAGGGCGAGCTTGCGCGATGCCGAGGACAAGACGGGTACCCCGAGCCTGTTAGCCACTTTTTTTCAGGCTTGTGGGACACACGGTGCATATATGGTACGGCCTCAGGACCTTGTGGGAAAAAAGTAGCTAACACTTTTATACAACTTTTATACTTTATAGTACTTGTCATCATTATTATCAGTACCTTTATACAAACAAATGTTCACTCAACAGAATAGTTAACACGACTGGTCACACCTGACCTTTTTATGATCCGTTTACAGTTACGCGGCATTACCTCGGGAGCCCTGGTACGTTAACTGTATACGTCGTGCGAACGCTACGGTTACTGCCTTAGCGCATACAACAGGGAACACACGCAAGCATACAACGACGCAGCCACGTTATACATTTTCACTCGTACGTTGATAAACCGCCAGCAGTTAACTGAAGCGTGCAAGAGATTTCAGGAGCTCGTGGTGTGCCTGTAAGAAACGGAGCTTATGCTATAGTTGCGTCTTGCACTTGCTTCGAGGCAACGCTTCGTGTTCCATAGCGGATCGCGGGGATCAGTGATTGATGGCTCGCCAGGTTGTAACAGCCTGCACGAGAGCCTTGAATAAATGACGACGTCATACTCCCCCTCCTTCGCATCCCTCTCGCAAAAGAATGAACTACAAAACATGACCGCCCTGCTGGCCCTGCGGTTATCGTGCTTATTCCGGTACACTGCGCCAAGGGAAACGGCTCTTTGCACGGTGTTTGCCCAGGCTCCCGCGGTAATGAACGTTATGTTATGCGCTTATGCGTGGCCCGTTCCGAAAAGTGATGTGGCTTTGTTGCACCGAATGTTCTTAACCCTAGACGCTTCGTTTGTAACACTGCAGCAGGATGTGCGCAGTTTGTTGCGTAACTTTGTACTAACGACTGCTGTACAACTGCGTTTTTCAGGATAACGGAAAGGTGCATAGGCGTGCGCAGGGTTCCCCTTAAGGGGGGGGAGGGGAGTGAAGGTTCATGACAGCCCCCCCCCCCCCCCCCTGTTAAGTTAAAGTATGAGGCAGACTTTGCGCCCCCCCCCCCCCCCCCCCCAACCTCTTTAAGGTGACAAGGGGGGCGGCCGCTCTCCCTGCCCTCCCCCCCACGTGGGCACGCCTATGGAAAGTTGGGAAAGTTGGTTTGGGTTCATAACTTCATTATTTATGGCAATGCAGCGCTTGACAGCGAATACACTATGAACGAGAGTGCGCATGTCTTCTTCTCGTTCTCTGTGTAGTGCTGCCCTGCCATATGATTATGCACAAGTATGGTTCAGAGAGAGAGAAAGAGAGGTGGATGATAGAAAGGCAGGAATTCAAGAAACTTCTGGTTTTCCTACCCCTACATTTGGGGGGGGAGGAAAAGGAGTGCGGAGACATAAAATAGGTGTGAGGAAAAAAAATAGAGCAGGCGAACAACAGGGATAATCATAGTCTCTCTAATAGGACCACAAGCGCGTAAAAAGATCAGTAAGGCCTTGATCGAATTCGGCTCCGACGTATAGACATTGCAGGACTGTCGGCCCAGAAAAGATCTCGCGAGCCTTTACGCGCAGCAGCGAGTACATCGGCGGAATACACGATCGACAGTTTCGTAGCTGAATTTCAGCACAATCGTTGGCGTTCGCGTGTTATTCGAGAACGCAGTATACTCCTCCATTGGCGTCGTGAACACGGTCTTATTCTGAACAAACGAAGATATTCGACGAGATTCAGGCTCGGGGAAAGCGCCAAGTGATAACACGTCTAACAACCAATTTTTATCTACCGAAAACTGGTGACGATTAAGGAGAAAAATAAGCACGCAGCGTGTCGCTGGGACACCGCCATGTAAAATGCGGAAGCACATGAAGGTTCGAGAGCAGCTTCATTAATTTATGAGAAAATTATTTGTGCTACATATATAATGATCTACAGCCCTGCACTGTATATGCATGCTTGCCGTATACATATTTAAGGGGCAGGCTATCACGTTTTCTTAGCAGCATGCTGTTATTTCGCAGATCTTGCTAAATCAACAACAAAATCGACTGAACCGTTTGTGTTCACAGCACAGTTTATACAGAAGGAGCGTCTGCGTGGACGCTGCCGTTCTCAATCACTAATGCTAGTGCACATAGGCGTGCGCAGGGTTACCCTTCAGGGGGGGGGGCGAAGGTTTGTCGCAGCGCCCCCCCTCCCTATTATGTCAATGTATGGAGCTAACTTTGCGCCCCCCCCCCCCACCCCCGCCCGAGTCGCAGCGCCCCCCCCCCTCCCTATTACGTCAATGTGTGGGGCTGACTTTGCGCCCCCCCTCTTAGGTGACTAGGGGGCGGCCGCCCCCCCCCCCCTGCACCCCTCGTGCGCACGCCTATGCTAGTGCATTCCAAAAGCTCTCGCCTCCTCTTTAAGCTCGCGTCGTATATGTAGGCATATCTCATTCTAATTCTTTTTCGAATACGCCTGGGAAATCATAGCGCGCGAAGAATTGCCCGCAGGTCCGCGCATAATTTATGAAAGCATCGTACGATGGGCCCGCAAGCCGGATTATGATGTATACGTCCTTTTAGCGCCGGTAGAGAGTGGCAGCACTTCGATATATCACGCGTGGAAAATGAAATGCAACCGAAGTGTGGCCACGTATCATAAAGAATGCAAAGCAGCGTTTGCGCTGTCCGTATCGTCTTTCTCGGTATCGATTTCCCTCGCAGGGAATTGGAGTCCGAACTAATTTTTCAACTCGGTGCCCGGACAGCCTGTCAAAAAAAAAATAAATAAATAAATAAATAAAATAATAAGACCAATTCCACGCCTATGAAATCTGAGTAAACAGCAGAGCTAGCTAGCCAGCGCCACCACCCGGCGAAACGCAGATTGAGTTAATTCCTCATATTTCTTTGTCTTCCTCTTTCTTCTTTCTGTCACGTTTATTTCTTTACCCTACGTCAGCTTTCGTAGTAGCGGCTAGATTTAGGAGGCAAATGATGATGCGAGAATTCGATATATACCTTCTCTAAGAAATTCCCCGGATTTTAATCCGCATCATATGCATGGGGACGTGCGTTTTTTCTGGCTTTGTAAATCTGGCTCAGCAGCATTGTCTCTTGACGTCGACATGTCGTCATGTATGTGGGTCCGTAAAAAGGAGGGGGGCTCTGTTTTAGATGTGAAGCATCTTATGGCGAAGCTTAATCCGGTGGTGGTGGTGGTGTGCCGGCGTGACCACCCCTTACTGCGCACGCGCAAACCTTTCAAAAAATAAAAATAAAAAAACCTCCTCTCCCCCCTCTCTCTTCTCTAGGCATCCCTCCCCGCGGCAACAACACCCTCACTGCGCATGCGCCTCCCCTCCTCCCCTCCTACGTTCCCCCCCCTCTCTCCTCTAGGCATCCCTGCCCGCGGCGTCCACACTCCCACTGCGCAATTCTCAATTCGTTCTCAATTCGTTCCGCACTCGCACGTGTTTCACGATTACGAATATGCAGATAATTAATGGGTGCCTAAATGTGGTATATGGTTGCAGCAGGGAGGTGACGGGCGTGCGCGAGTTTAGTACGTTCACTCCTCGTGTTTATAAGACGACGAGGAAAAACAAGTGTGATCCATGAATGAATGGCGGTGTTCTCGGAGGCATGCCATCCATCTGACTGTGTGTATACGCTCGTATTCTAAAACGCCTAGCGCGTCGTTTAATGAGCCACAGCGTGTGACACTGCGCTCCCAATGAAACAGAACCGGTTTTGATAGTCTGTTTACTTCCCGTTTTCCTATCGCAAGTACACAGAGTGGTGCCAGATTGCCGGCGCGCTTAATTTGCGACAGGCGCGCATTATATTCAGATGACGCCGTCGCGTCGCGGAATGTTCCCGTGACATCTACCAGACGCTCGCCCTGGAAAAACTTTGCGCCGGCACAAGACGTCGCGTTTATGCATGGATGTTGTGACGATGGCTTTTTATAAACCACGCCGTATAGTGATGATTCCGCGTTGGAGTGCATATAAGGCTCGTCTCTGTGCGTAGTAACTCTTTAACGGTCTACACTGGCGCCACGAGCCTCGGAAAACTTCCTACGCGACTCTGTCGCCGAAGGACGTAAAATGTATAGTAAACGTCACGAGTGCCTGTGTTTCGTCAGCCCGATGAAGGGACACTGGCATTCCTATATCGAATGGCATGCGCGCGTGGGATTATTCCGCTGGTAGTGACGGCACCGCCACGAAATGCCGCCGCTTAATTGCGAAGAGACTCTTTATAAGGGCACACAAAGAGCAGTGTTGGCTTGCTCATTCTCTTTCCAAATATTGCTTGGTTGTTCTTCACAGGCCCGTAGCCAGGGGGCAAGCCCAAAGCCCCCACGCCCCCCCCCTCCGAAGTTCGGATGGAGGGGTTATTTAACCAAGAATAAATAATGAAAAAACGGGTTTCTCAAGATCTTCAACAGGTTCTCCCCCCCCCCCTCCTCCGAAAAAGATTCCTGGCTACGGGCCTGGTTCTTCATATAAAGTTTTTGCTGCGCATTGAAAATGTAACTTTCTCACCTATAGCGCTTATTATCTTTGTTCACATTATAAAGCGAGGCTATAATATTGCGCAAACTAAAGAAAATTTCTCATTGCTGTGATTACTCATTTCTGTTTAGATTTCAATCAAGTGAATGTCAAGTTCATATCGTTTACCAATGATTATGGTACGTTTTTATGTTCTCGCAGTACTTATTCCTTGCCTCTGCAGTTTTTTGTTTGCTTATTTATAAACTTCTGGTGTGTACGTAGCATTACTTTCAATCGCGAAGTGTGTGTGTGTGTGTGTGTGTGTGTGTGTGTGTGTGTGTGTGTGTGTGTGTGTGTGTGTGTGTGTGTGTGTGTGTGTGTGTGTGTGTGTGTGTGTGTGTGTGTGTGTGTGTGTGTGTGTGTGTGTGTGTGTGTGTGTGTGTGTGTGTGTGTGTGTGTGTAGTCTTGCATTTAGGGTGGATCTACTTTCCTTTTGAAAGCTACATTGTCCACCGAAAAAACTATAGTGTGCAGAAAGCTTTCTCGTTTTCTCTTTCTACCGCTTCATCTTTGCCGCCCTTGCCAAATCATAGCTTTCCAACCATCTATCTCCCTCCTTTTTTTTTTTCATTTTTATACACTCTCACTCTCATATTCTCGTTGCTCGCCTACATGCGGCACAAGACACACGTCCGCACGCACTGTCTCTCCCTCTTCCTTCAGCCAAAGGAAACGAAGTGCGTCGCAGCCATTTATTTGGCGTCGGTAACTCGCTCGCGCATTCCACCGCGTACACACGACCGACGACAGCGCACCGGTGTCGACCCGTTTCGCAAACATGCCCCAGTAATTTCAGTGCATGCGACGCCTCTGGGGCCGGCTGTTTTTTCGCGAGGCTAATTGGAAAAACAACGGCGGAAGCGAGAACGGTGGACGGCCGTGTCTCCCTGGCAAAACACTTACCCGAGCGGGTCATACGAAACAGCCTCTTTGGATTTCTCGCCAGTTGGTTAGTCTATTTGCTATCGTTACCCTCTGGCTGCGTAAGCGAAACGCACGAAGTGCGCGCGATACCTTCGAGCGCTGCAGCATGGAATGTCCCGGATGAGAGCTATACTGTCCTGTAAATACTTTACAGAGACTATTTCACGGATGGGTTTCGGTGCCACCACATTGGGCTGTTAACCTTGCCGCTTTTCATCTTTAACAACTACGGCTGCTGACCCGAAGGTCGCGGGTTCGATCCCGGCCGTGGCGGTCGCATTTCGATGGAGGCGAAATGGTAGAGGCTCGTGTACTGTGCAACATCAGTGCACGTTAAAGAACACCAGGTGGTCAAAATTTCCGGAGCCCTCCACTACGGCGTCTCTCATAATCATATTGTGGTTTTGGGACGTTAAACCCTAGATATTATTATTATTATTATTATTATTATTATTATTATTATTATTATTATTATTATTATTATTATTATTATTATTATTATCTTTAACAACTAAACGAACTGTGCTACGGTAGACGCATGCTCATGAAAACGGTTGGGTTGCTGCACTAGATGTTTCATGAGCTGATTAATTCACATCGCGACATACAAAAATACGAGAACATTCGTTTAACCGCCCAAGGTTGGTGCGCCCATGTGTCTTAAGTAAAATTGTCCACTCTCTAGGAAAAAAATGAACCTTTGACATCTTTTTTTTTTTTTTTTTGCCACTTACTGATGACTGACGTATGTGACTCTCCCATATATAACTCCATTTAAAGAGACAGGTTAACTCCCTTTTGGAGAGTCGTGGGACGCACGACTCTCTAAGAGGGGAGTTAGCGTCTCCCTTTAGAGGGAGTAATTATATGTGAGATGTCATTTGCGTGGCAAGAAAAGAGTCGTAGGTCTCTTTATTTTTATTTTTTAGAGTGTAGCTGTTATGCTGCGAAGTATAACTGCTATACTCTAATAAAGTACTCCAAAGAGGGCAGTCCAAAAGTACAGTACTGCGCAGGTTCGTCGTAGAATAACTAAGAGCGCAACAAGGTTAAAATACGGGCACGAAGAACTGGCAACTAAATTTATTTTTGCAAAAGAAAGACCATATATATGAACCCACAATCGGAACCCACAACTGCGCATGTTGTGAATTTTGATCCCACCGACAGAAAGGGTGATTTTTCGTCGACTTTTATGCATTGCAATTTACGTCATTATTACTAGACAACAATTATTGGCGTGTATACTTTCCTGGCCTTATTGTCCGTTGGACTCATTTGGTTGTGTATAAAGAAACACAGGCGTCATATTACGGGGATGTGTGGAGGGCACGTTGTAAGATAAATACACAATATGTTTGAAGGAAATAAGTGCAAGTTTAAGGGCTCGTTTTTCTTTGTTAGAAACAATATTAATGAGAACTAACAGACAGCTGTCTGTTAGACGACAACTGTCTATTAGTTTTCATTAAACACAATGTTTGTAACTTACACCGTGGTGGGGACCTGTCACGGTGGTCTAGTGGTTATGGTGCTCGACTGCTGATCCGCAGGTCGCGGGATCGTATCCCGGCCGCGGCTGCCGCATTCTCGATGGAGGCGAAAATACCCGAGGCCCGTGTACTTAGATTTAGGTGCACGGTTAAAGAACCGCCAGGTGGTCGAAATTTCCGGAGCCCTCCACTACGGCGTCTCTCATATTCATATCGTGGTTTTGGGACGTTAAACACCATCAATTATTAATTATTACACCGTGGTGGGGTGAGAGGTGCCCCTTCCGAGCTGCGTAGCTTAGCAACATTTATTACCAGCTTTATTTTGTTCTAGACATTTAGTACACTGCTGGATTGACGAAACTCGCGCTGATAAACTTCCATGTTTTTTGATCACAATATGAGAGGAATTAATTCTTTGGTGCCTCCCTCTGTGTAGAGATAGCATGGGCTCACGCCAACCGCATTTCGATGGGGGCGAAATAACGCCCGTGTATTTACATTTTGCGTGCGCGTTAAAGAACACTATAGGGGGTTGAAATAAACCCGGAGACCCCTACTACCACGTGCCTCATAATCGTGTCGTGGTTTTGTCGCTTAGAATTCCAGTATTCCGTCCCCGCTTTCCCCGGGCAAAGCAGGAAGGCTACGCCGTGTCTATAAGCGTTGTGGTTAACTTGCAAGACACGATGTTAATGAGAACTAACGGACAATTATGCCAAGGAAATTATAGGGTATGTTATTAGTAGTAATTGTAATGTAAATGCGAAGAAAGAAAAGTGGACGAAAAGATAACTTCCCGCAGGCACGGACCGAACCTGCGACCTTCGAATAACGCGTCCGCTGCAATACCAACTGAGCTACAGCGGCGGCCACCTCTCCGTCCACTTTGTGAGGTATATATATGCGCATTTAAACCTGCGAGTGTTAGTCAGCGCCACTAGGTTAACTGAAGTACCGTCTGGAAACTACTACAGCTATACTACGTCTTTCCGTCTCCTGCGTGTCTAGATCGGGCAGAAAAAAAAAGTAAAAAAAAGCGTGTCAACATTTATGTCTCCGCCAGCCAAGGCTCTTGGTGTGCCGATTACAAATGCATCGCGTCGGTTTGTTGCGCGCTGAGATATAATGCCCGTCACAAAAGTAAAATCGAGGCGATTTGCATTCGCGTTGACCGCTTGGCATAGGAAGTCATTTAGAGCAGCAAAGCGCGAACAGGAAGCTAGCTAGCACCGATTCGATCGTAAGCAAACAAACGAAGAAACATAGGCATATAAGCCTACATAAAAAGAGGCGTAAGAAACATGGGCATAACATAGGCATAAGGCAAGGCATAAGCCTACAGGAACACACAAAAAACGGGGCCAAGTCTTAGGGTATGGAGGGTGACAGCTGCGGAGCCGCTTGTAAATCGTTTTTGATCGGGAACAACGTTTCCTCTCAGCGGCGCGTGGAGCAGGAATTCCACTCAACGCGCAACTTTTGCTGGAGCCCCGCAAGACAGCGCTCGGAAGTTATCGCGACGCCGATATGTCGAAGGCGACGAGCGACCGCGCTTGTGCAGCCGTCAAGAGCGGCGGCCGCGCGCGCAGTGCGCAAATTGCTTTGGCGACGGCGGCGGTATACGTGTGAACGTGTGCCGCGATGAAGCCATTACGTTTTGGCGTGGCGAATCGTCGTCGATCGACCGGCCCTACGCTCTGATATCTGCTCTCATTGATGGAGGTCGGAGATTATTAGGAAGCGAAAAAAGAAAGAGAGAGAGAGAGCTTGTTCCTGAGCGAGATACACTGGCGATAAGGCCTTAGACTTACGTTCGACCTTCGTTGAAAGGCGCGCGCATGATCGCCGACGTGTGGGCACGTGTATCGTCCTTTAAGCACTCTAATCGCGTTTATTAACGCTGCCAAACGCGCGTTGCAGCTCTCGATGCTAATTGATTAATTGCTTGGGTTTTGCGTTCCAAAAGCACGATATGATTATCGGTGACGCCGTAGTAAAGGGCTCCGGAAATTTCGACCATCTGGTGTTTACTTAAGGTGCACCTACATCTAGGCACACGGGCCTCTAGAGTTTAGCCTCCGCCGAAATGCGGCCGCTGAGGCCGGGATTCGATCCCGCGACCTTCGTGTCAGCAGTCGAGCACCATAGCCACTATAGAACACCGCTATCGGTAAATGCGCGTTGCAGGTCTCGACGCTGCTCCGCTGTCATAGATCCGCGTTTAGTAGTCGCACTCCCGATGCTTGCAACTGTGAGGTTACTCCGAAAGGCGTCGCGTGTTATAAGTAAGTTAACCATAAGGGCAATCCCTCCACCGACGCAGGCCTTGTTTACCTTCTAACAGACTCCGGTATCATCGGCACGGAACTACACTACGCTTCTTTCTGCATTCGCACGCGATATCAAAAGATGGTCATGCCAGAAACTGAATGAGCTGATGTTGATATGTCGAGCCGCATACGTTAAGCAGGGCGGTTTAAAAACCGTCGAAGCCGAACAACGTGTACCAATTTGATGCAAAACGGGGCGAGCTGAAATCACGTGCAGTGAATAATAATAATATCTGGGGTTTAACGTCCCAAAACCACGATATGATTATGAGAGACGCCGTGGACGGCTCTGGAAATTTCGACCATATGGTGTTCTTTAACGTGCACTGACATCGCACAGTACACGGGCCTCTACCATTTCGCCTCCATCGAAATGCGACCGCCGCGGCTGGGATCGAACCCGCGACCTTCGGGTCAGCAGCCGAGCACCCTAACCGCTATACCACCGCGGCGGACACGTGCAGTGAAGTGTGTTCGAAATGAGGACGTGTTTTACATATCGCTCTCGAAGCGTGCTTTGTTTCCTCGTTAGCCCTTGGGGGGCTAAGAGCTAACTCGAAGCGCGGTATCAGATTTCGCGGTCTTGCCGCTTCCAGGGGTGAGGCCATTAGGACCAGCTCGCATGTACGGACCCAAACAGAGCCACATCCTTCAAGTTTTAAATCGGCCATACAATCTGTTTCGTATAAATGGCTTGCAACGAGGAGGAGGCTAGCGAGGCTTCTTGGCAGAGGCGTTGCCAGAATTTTTTTTCGGGGGGGGGGGGGGGGGGTTTGAAACCCCCAACCGCCCCTCCCCCCCTTGGCTACGCCACTGCTTCTTGGGGCAGTTCCGTTCGCAGCAAAAAATATCAAGTTCGGTCCTTTTACCAGCATATACGCGAAATCGGTCGTTCTATAGGCTGAGTTATGAGTGAACATGGCTGACTACCCTAAAAAAACTGCGTGTATAGTTGAGTTGATTGTATATACGTTGTTCTTGAACATTTCAGGAAAGCCGGCCACGAAAGGCGCCGCGTTATGCATTTCGCTCACCAAAGTCCCTTCGTAGCCTTTTCCACAGCGCTGCACACTACATATGAGTCGCAGTACACAGGGGCAGAAAAAAAAAAAAAAAAAAAAGAGAAAGATCCGATACGCGTGGGCGTGATACGGTATGCATTCATCCACCCTTGGTTCAAGGTCTAATTTCGAGGGATGTATATGACTTTAGTATACTGCCAAATATAGACGAGATGCACATGAATGAGCGCTATTATTCGCTGAGGCCACTTCCTACATGGACTATATCCGTAATGCACGCCCCCCGCCCCGTTTACCGGAACTTTACAAGCCCTGCATTGTTGCTATCCCGTCCTTAATGACTGCATGGCAAGGCGCGAGCATCCTCACGGGACTGCTGTTCGCGTGTAACGTATGCAGTGCTAGAACGCGATTGAGGCCTCGGCGAACAATAGAGTCGTCGGCTGGAGCGATACTATCGGAAATCGCGTCCGCATAAGTGTGTGAGGGGTGCGTGCGTTTGACGTCAAAAACGTAAGACCAGTTTGAGGAACGATCACTCTTTTGCACCAAGGTGGTTATTACGGAGCGCCGAGGTGGAGAGGAATATTTAGCAATATTGTTCACTGCTTCTTTAAGCCTGACGGCGTTGAATGGTCATATACTTGCATTTGTGCTTTTAATTAAAGGGACACCAAAGCGAGACGATGAATCGGTTTAGATCGATAAAGTGTCCTTTGAGAACTCTCATGTCGTTGATTTCACGGTCATAAGTTCATAATTGAGGAAAAAAATCTCGGTCAATTTCATTTTTAAATTTCGCGCCGAAATCTCCGCGCATGACGTCACAGATATTAAAGCGTATTTTTTGCGCACTTTGGCAACATTGGCTCAACGAAGTTTCCTGAAACTTGGTATGTGTAGTCTCTGGCCTCCTCAGAGGAGAACGTGCTTCACTTTTACTGACTAACAACAACGCAGGGTCTAGTAGACGCCGTCAAAATATATGACGTCACGGAATTTGTTGAGGGAATTTCAGTGGGACGTCGCCACCCGCATATGCTGTTCGCGCGTTTTCTCGCTTACCAAGCGCCTTCTCGCGGCAGGCGTGGTCATTTTGGAATTGTGAAATAGTAATTTACTGATATGAAATAAAAAAAATCGTTTTCTCTTTAGTGTCCGTTTAAGAAGTACAATAGCTGTGGTATGTTCTTCCCCTACACTCTCCAGGGAAAACCATTTATACACGGACCCGCGCTGTCTTGAATGCTTGTATAAGCTAAATTATTAACTACGGCCAGAGTAAAACTCCGGTCGTTTCAATGGAACCGCCGAAAGGTGACGTAGTTATGGATTCGTGTTATTGGGAAGCAGATATCCATAAATGGTCACGTGTGTCCTTGCTCTCGTTTTGATTAACGGTATTCGGAGCTCTGCAGCACCGATACAGGCCACGTAAGAAGCGCCATAGCAGAGGGTGTATCCAATTAAACTATGACCGCCTAATTTTTTTTATTGCGATAGCAATTATATGGACACTTGCGGCTGGTTTTCGCCGTCGGCGTCGGCGTCATTTGCCGTATATGTATATGTATATATATAATCTGCCCCGCCCGTGGTTCGTGAGCGTGAAAAGACGCGAGGGGGGGGGGGGGGGGTCCCTCGAGAAACGACCTTCGATTTTACGAGTGGGGGGCGCGCGCGTTATCTCCCCTTCTCGGCGGCCGACAGCGGGCGGGGGGGGGGGGGGGCGACGTTCGATTTTACGAGCGCGGGCGCGCGTTATCTCCCCTTCTCGGCGGCCGGAAGCGGGGGGCCGGTGTACCCTTCTACGTCGCTCTCAACGCGAAGAATTCTCTTAAACAAGCGTTTTCTAGATTGCGTGAGATCGGATCCAAAAAGAGTTAGCTGCCAGCCTCACTTCGTATAACATTACAATTTTTTGCCTATCGCATTCATTGCTTCACCCTTGCGGTGAAACTGTGACTTTTTTTTAAAAGTACCGTATATATGTTGGCACGTGAGGGATCTTTGCATTCTGTCCCCTATCAGCGTGCGGCCACCGCCGTATAATCAGACTTGCGAGCAAGCGATTTTAGCGACAAAATGCCCCATGTCCACTGGGCCACGCACTTCTATGTGTTCAGCACATGCATGCGCAGGTTTTTCCTTTAGGGGGCGCTGCGTCCTCAGTTCCTCGAAGAACCGCTCGTTCTGACGCAACGCGTGCGCCAACGTCTCTAACCCCCCCCCCCCCCCCTCTCCTTCTCCTCGTGGCACGCCTTATGAATTGTTCAGCTGTGCTTTTCCGAACACAGCCTGTATCGTCACGTCCCCTGCCGATAGTACATCAGTTCCTGTTCATTAGGTGATCTTAGGGAAAGGCTTCACTGCTCATTTCTCACCGCTCCTTCAGCTAAGCATGCGCGCCAATATTCGCTGATAAATCGCTGCACGCTGATTAACTCTAGCCATACACTTGAGCACCCTTTGTACAGATCTGTACAACACCTTTGTACAGGTCTGTAAACTGGGGAGGCCACGGAGATGATTTATTGAAACAGGTTAAAAAGATGCCAAATAAGACCTGGTATTCTAAAAAAAAAAAAAAAGAAAAAAAGAAAAAAAAAAGAAAAAAAAAAACGTTTTTCTTTGACCTACATGCAAACACGCTGCCCGTAAAAACGTGGCTAGATGAAAAAGGCATTGACGTTCCAAGGACGTTCCAAGAACTGCTTACTTTGCAACAAACCAGAAACTGTCCAACATGTTTCCATCGACTGCTGGGATCCAATCTTCCACTGGGATGTCCTATAGCGGACCCTTAAAGAAGAACTACCGATTACGCCTCTCGTAATTCGCTTTTTGCCAACAGATAAAGCGGAAGCAGTTCCGTACGATATATGTTTATGCTCCTTGGCTTCCACAGTCTGTGGGAAACGAGCGCGGCAGTGATGCATGTTGATGTGGATGCCCGTTCGGCGAGAGTTAATTTCATCGAAAGTGTTGCGTATATTGGGGAAATATATTGTGCTCGCACGCAGAGTGAACCACCCGAATGGGTGGCCCTTCTCGATGATTTGGCGAAACTTAAGAGGCATTAATATTGTAATGTTAGTCAAAGTGTGGTTGAGATGTTTTAGCATTTACATGTTTATTCATTTGTAATGCAAGCTGGCAATACAAGAAAAAAAAAAGAAAACTCGGCTAGCTCAGTCGGTAGAGCCTGAGACTTAATCTCAGGGTCGTGGGTTCGAGCCCCACGTTGGGCGATATTTCTTTTTTTTTCTATTCCGAGCCTTTCCATGGGATCACGCGCATCGTACTCTCCTGCTTTCTTCCCTGCCATCCTCATTCTCTCTTTGGATTAACAGTTCTGATCGTGGAACACACGACATGTTCTATAGTGGGGCTGAATCCCAGTGCCCGGCTAGCTCAGTCGGTAGAGCATGAGACTCTTAATCTCAGGGTCGTGGGTTCGAGCCCCACGTTGGGCGATATTTTTTTTTCTATTCCGAGCGTTTCCATGGGACCACGCGCATCGTACTCTCCTGCTTTCTTCCCTGCCATCCTCATTCACTCTTTGGATTAACAGTTCTGATCGTGGAACACACGACATGTTCTATAGTGGGGCTGAATCCCAGTGCCCGGCTAGCTCAGTCGGTAGAGCATGAGACTCTTAATCTCAGGGTCGTGGGTTCGAGCCCCACGTTGGGCGATATCTTTCTTTTTTCTGTTTCCGAGTGCTTCCGTGTTACATCGCGCATCGGAGCCTCCTCCTGCTTTCTTCCCCACTACAATCCTTCTCTCTTTGGGTGAACCATGTTGCTCATGTACACACGGCATGTTCCACACGGAGGCCATTTCTCCGGGCCCGGCCAGCTCAGTCGGTAGAGCATGAGACTCTTAATCTCAGGGTCGTGGGTTCGAGCCCCACGTTGGGCGATATTTTTTTTTTCTATTCCAAGCGTTTCCATGGGACCACGCGCATCGTACTCTCCTGCTTTCTTCCCTGCCATCCTCATTCACTCTTTGGATTAACAGTTCTGTTCGTGGAACACACGACATGTTCTATAGTGGGGCTGAATCCCAGTGCCCGGCTAGCTCAGTCGGTAGAGCATGAGACTCTTAATCTCAGGGTCGTGGGTTCGAGCCCCACGTTGGGCGATATCTTTTTTTTTTCTGTTTCCGAGTGTTTCCGTGTTACATCGCGCATCGCAGCCTCCTCCTGCTTTCTTCCCCACTACAATCATTCTCTCTTTGGGTGAACCATGCTGATCATGTACACACGGCATGTTCCACACGGAGGCCATTTCTCCGTGCCCGGCTAGCTCAGTCGGTAGAGCATGAGACTCTTAATCTCAGGGTCGTGGGTTCGAGCCC
This sequence comes from Rhipicephalus appendiculatus, assembly GCA_030522465.1. NCBI lineage: Eukaryota > Metazoa > Arthropoda > Arachnida > Ixodida > Ixodidae > Rhipicephalus > Rhipicephalus appendiculatus. The sequence continues at coordinate 12,145 of JALIZH010032962.1, read as the reverse complement.
CACGTTGGGCGATATCTTTTTTTTTTTTCTGTTTCCGAGTGTTTCCGTGTTACATCGCGCATCGCAGCCTCCTCCTGCTTTCTTCCCCACTACAATCATTCTCTCTTTGGGTGAACCATGCTGATCATGTACACACGGCATGTTCCACACGGAGGCCATTTCTCCGTGCCCGGCTAGCTCAGTCGGTAGAGCATGAGACTCTTAATCTCAGGGTCGTGGGTTCGAGCCCCACGTTGGGCGATATCTTTTTTTTTTTTCTGTTTCCGAGTGCTTCCGTGTTACATCGCGCATCGCAGCCTCCTCCTGCTTTCTTCCCCGCTATACTCGTTCTCTCTTTGGGTGAACCATGTTGATCATGTACACACGGCATGTTCCACACGGAGGCCATTTCTCCGTGCCCGGCTAGCTCAGTCGGTAGAGCATGAGACTCTTAATCTCAGGGTCGTGGGTTCGAGCCCCACGTTGGGCGATATCTTTTCTTTTTTTTCTGTTTCCGAGTGCTTCCGTGTTACATCGCGCATCGCAGCCTCCTCCTGCTTTCTTCCCCGCTATACTCTTTCTCTCTTTGGGTGAACCATGTTGATCATGTACACACGGCATGTTCCACACGGAGGCCATTTCTCCGTGCCCGGCCAGCTCAGTCGGTAGAGCATGAGACTCTTAATCTCAGGGTCGTGGGTTCGAGCCCCACGTTGGGCGATATCTTTTCTTTTTTTTCTGTTTCCGAGTGCTTCCGTGTTACATCGCGCATCGCAGCCTCCTCCTGCTTTCTTCCCCGCTATACTCTTTCTCTCTTTGGGTGAACCATGTTGATCATGTACACACGGCATGTTCCACACGGAGGCCATTTCTCCGTGCCCGGCCAGCTCAGTCGGTAGAGCATGAGACTCTTAATCTCAGGGTCGTGGGTTCGAGCCCCACGTTGGGCGATATCTTTTCTTTTTTTTCTGTTTCCGAGTGCTTCCGTGTTACATCGCGCATCGCAGCCTCCTCCTGCTTTCTTCCCCGCTATACTCGTTCTCTCTTTGGGTGAACCATGTTGATCATGTACACACGGCATGTTCCACACGGAGGCCATTTCTCCGTGCCCGGCTAGCTCAGTCGGTAGAGCATGAGACTCTTAATCTCAGGGTCGTGGGTTCGAGCCCCACGTTGGGCGATATCTTTTCTTTTTTTTCTGTTTCCGAGTGCTTCCGTGTTACATCGCGCATCGCAGCCTCCTCCTGCTTTCTTCCCCGCTATACTCTTTCTCTCTTTGGGTGAACCATGTTGATCATGTACACACGGCATGTTCCACACGGAGGCCATTTCTCCGTGCCCGGCCAGCTCAGTCGGTAGAGCATGAGACTCTTAATCTCAGGGTCGTGGGTTCGAGCCCCACGTTGGGCGATATCTTTTTTTTTTTCTGTTTCCGAGTGCTTCCGTGTTACATCGCGCATCGCAGCCTCCTCCTGCTTTCTTCCCCACTATACTCCTTCTCTCTTTGGGTGAACCATGTTGATCATGTACACACGGCATGTTCCACATGGAGGCCATTTCGCTGTGCCCGGCTAGCTCAGTCGGTAGAGCATGAGACTCTTAATCTCAGGGTCGTGGGTTCGAGCCCCACGTTGGGCGATATCTTTTTTTTTTTCTGTTTCCGCGTGTTTCCGTGTTACATCGCGCATCGCAGCCGCCTCCTGCTTTCTTCCCCGCTATACTCCTTCTCTCTTTGGGTGAACCATGTTGATCATGTACACACGGCATGTTCCACATGGAGGCCATTTCGCTGTGCCCGGCTAGCTCAGTCGGTAGAGCATGAGACTCTTAATCTCAGGGTCGTGGGTTCGAGCCCCACGTTGGGCGATATCTTTTTTTTTTTCTGTTTCCGAGTGCTTCCGTGTTACATCGCGCATCGCAGCCTCCTCCTGCTTTCTTCCCCACTATACTCCTTCTCTCTTTGGGTGAACCATGTTGATCATGTACACACGGCATGTTCCACATGGAGGCCATTTCGCTGTGCCCGGCTAGCTCAGTCGGTAGAGCATGAGACTCTTAATCTCAGGGTCGTGGGTTCGAGCCCCACGTTGGGCGATATCTTTTTTTTTTTCTGTTTCCGAGTGCTTCCGTGTTACATCGCGCATCGCAGCCTCCTCCTGCTTTCTTCCCCGCTATACTCCTTCTCTCTTTGGGTGAACCATGTTGATCATGTACACACGGCATGTTCCACATGGAGGCCATTTCGCTGTGCCCGGCTAGCTCAGTCGGTAGAGCATGAGACTCTTAATCTCAGGGTCGTGGGTTCGAGCCCCACGTTGGGCGATATCTTTTTTTTTTTCTGTTTCCGAGTGCTTCCGTGTTACATCGCGCATCGCAGCCTCCTCCTGCTTTCTTCCCCACTATACTCCTTCTCTCTTTGGGTGAACCATGTTGATCATGTACACACGGCATGTTCCACATGGAGGCCATTTCGCTGTGCCCGGCTAGCTCAGTCGGTAGAGCATGAGACTCTTAATCTCAGGGTCGTGGGTTCGAGCCTCACGTTGGGCGATATCTTTTTTTTTTTTCTGTTTCCGAGTGCTTCCGTGTTACATCGCGCATCGCAGCCTCCTCCTGCTTTCTTCCCCACTATACTCCTTCTCTCTTTGGGTGAACCATGTTGATCATGTACACACGGCATGTTCCACATGGAGGCCATTTCGCTGTGCCCGGCTAGCTCAGTCGGTAGAGCATGAGACTCTTAATCTCAGGGTCGTGGGTTCGAGCCCCACGTTGGGCGATATCTTTTTTTTTTCTGTTTCCGAGTGCTTCCGTGTTACATCGCGCATCGCAGCCTCCTCCTGCTTTCTTCCCCCACTATACTCCTTCTCTCTTTGGGTGAACCATGTTGATCATGTACACACGGCATGTTCCACATGGAGGCCATTTCGCTGTGCCCGGCTAGCTCAGTCGGTAGAGCATGAGACTCTTAATCTCAGGGTCGTGGGTTCGAGCCCCACGTTGGGCGATATCTTTTTTTTTTCTGTTTCCGCGTGTTTCCGTGTTACATCGCGCATCGCAGCCTCCTCCTGCTTTCTTCCCCGCTATACTCCTTCTCTCTTTGGGTGAACCATGTTGATCATGTACACACGGCATGTTCCACATGGAGGCCATTTCGCTGTGCCCGGCTAGCTCAGTCGGTAGAGCATGAGACTCTTAATCTCAGGGTCGTGGGTTCGAGCCCCACGTTGGGCGATATCTTTTTTTTTTTTTCTGTTTCCGCGTGTTTCCGTGTTACATCGCGCATCGCAGCCTCCTCCTGCTTTCTTCCCCACTATACTCCTTCTCTCTTTGGGTGAACCATGTTGATCATGTACACACGGCATGTTCCACATGGAGGCCATTTCGCTGTGCCCGGCTAGCTCAGTCGGTAGAGCATGAGACTCTTAATCTCAGGGTCGTGGGTTCGAGCCCCACGTTGGGCGATATCTTTTTTTTTTTTTCTGTTTCCGCGTGTTTCCGTGTTACATCGCGCATCGCAGCCTCCTCCTGCTTTCTTCCCCGCTATACTCCTTCTCTCTTTGGGTGAACCATGTTGATCATGTACACACGGCATGTTCCACATGGAGGCCATTTCGCTGTGCCCGGCTAGCTCAGTCGGTAGAGCATGAGACTCTTAATCTCAGGGTCGTGGGTTCGAGCCCCACGTTGGGCGATATCTTTTTTTTTTCTGTTTCCGCGTGTTTCCGTGTTACATCGCGCATCGCAGCCTCCTCCTGCTTTCTTCCCCACTATACTCCTTCTCTCTTTGGGTGAACCATGTTGATCATGTACACACGGCATGTTCCACACGGAGGCCATTTCTCCGTGCCCGGCCAGCTCAGTCGGTAGAGCATGAGACTCTTAATCTCAGGGTCGTGGGTTCGAGCCCCACGTTGGGCGATATCTTTTTTTTTTCTGTTTCCGCGTGTTTCCGTGTTACATCGCGCATCGCAGCCTCCTCCTGCTTTCTTCCCCGCTATACTCCTTCTCTCTTTGGGTGAACCATGTTGATCATGTACACACGGCATGTTCCACATGGAGGCCATTTCGCTGTGCCCGGCTAGCTCAGTCGGTAGAGCATGAGACTCTTAATCTCAGGGTCGTGGGTTCGAGCCCCACGTTGGGCGATACCTTTTTTTTTTCTGTTTCCGCGTGTTTCCGTGTTACATCGCGCATCGCAGCCTCCTCCTGCTTTCTTCCCCACTATACTCCTTCTCTCTTTGGGTGAACCATGTTGATCATGTACACACGGCATGTTCCACATGGAGGCCATTTCGCTGTGCCCGGCTAGCTCAGTCATTCCACTTCCGGCTTTCGAGCGATACGGTCGCGGGATGTTTGGCTCCGACGGAGCGGGTTCCAGCGGCCCGTGCGGGCCGCGGTAACAGGGTTTTTGTGCCTAGTTCTGAGGACTATCAGGTGATTCTGCCCAATCTGCCTTCCGGACGCATCGTTGCGAACACGGTATTCATGCATGGCGATCCAAGAGCCCGGCCCTACCGCGTCGAAGATTACAGGGACACTTTGGCCAAACTTGGTGCGCTCGCCGACGTTGTAGCGTTGGGGGCGTATCAAATGAACCATGTGTGGGCTGTGACAATGACGAGTGCTGACGCTGCTCGGAAATTGCTCTCCGCCGTCGATGTGAAGGTAAAGGATCGCCCCTGTTTGCTTATCGACCCAAATAACCGTGAGGTTCGCTTGAAGCTGCATTGGTTGCTGCATGGTGTGACCGATGAAGACGTGCGCGTGGCCCTGACTCCCTACGGGAAAGTTTTAGAGGTGATGCGTGAGAAGTGGAGAGCGCATGGTGTGACCGAAAAGGGCTCGACGACAAGGTCTGTGTGCCTACAATTGCATTCTGACGTAAAAGTCGATGACATTCCGCACCAGCTCAAGATTGCCGGAGAGTTGACCCTCGTTGTTGTTCCGGGCCGTGCTCCGTTGTGCCTCCGCTGTAAGAGTACCGGCCACATACGTCGTGACTGCCGAGTGCCCCGCTGCAATCATTGTCGCCGCTTCGGTCACGAAGAAGCGGAGTGCGCAAAGACATACGCCAGCGTCACCGGACCAGTACAAGCAAATGACGTAATGGAGCACCTCATGGATGAGGCTGACTCGGAGGAAACAGCAGGAGAGGGGCCAAGCTCTGCTCTCCAAGGTGGGACGCCGAGCACTCAACAGGGGCATCTCCGTGATGCACCAGGTAAGCCCGAAGCCGGGCTTCCAGAAAAACCCGCGGAAGGGAGGAACGAAAAGGTTGTTGCAAGTAGCACCGGCGACGCCCTTTCCGGCGGATCCGTAGAGACCCACTCCGAGCCAGAACCGATGTCTGGGATTGACGACAATGCCATTGCGACGGGGAAGCGTCCCCATGACGCGGAAAAAAATGAGGAGCCCAGTGCTGCCGCGACGGACGAGCCACCCGCCAAGACGACTCCTCTGCGGCGTTCTCTCCTTCGGCCACGGCCGAACCTTTCGACGGAGCGCAAGACGGCGGAAACGCCGCCTTTGCCACCGTGAGGACTGTTCCAGGCATTTGAGAAGCGCAGCTGTGAGGTAAGCGCCATGCCCCCCGGGTTCTTCACAGCCTCACAATGATGATAATAGAAAAATCATTTCGTGTGGCCACTTTAAATGTGCGTGGCCTTGCCTCAAGGCGAAAACAGTGTCAACTGTACCGACTAGTAAGCGACCTCGACCTTGACTTTTTAGCAGTGCAGGAAACTAAAGTCGAGGGCGACGAGGAAACCGGGGGCATGGTGCGCCAATTCTTGTCGCGTTACTCGGCTATAGTTAGCCATGCCGTAGGAACTTCTTCTGGCTGTTTGTTGTTCATCCGACAGAGTCTGGGAGCTAAAGTAGAAGCTGTGACCTCATGCCCATCTGGACGGCTCATCGTATGCGATATTTCGTTTGCGTCACTAGAATGGCGCGTAGTTTGTTTATACGCCCCGACTGCAGCTGAAGAAAGACGTGTTTTTTTTGAACAGCTAAAGCAGTATACTCAGTGTAACAGGCTGCTTATTATTACTGGAGACTTCAACTGTGTTCTTTCAGCCACTGATAAAACTAGCGCTCGACAGTACAAGGACGCAAGTACCACTGTTCTAAGCGAGATAATAAGTAACCATGGCTTGGAGGACGTGGCTGAATGTCTCGGTGGTGGGAAGACTACACAATACACCCACTTTCAGGCAGCCAGCCACGCCCGACTAGATAGGGCGTATGTGAGCCTGGATTTGGTCCCTTTTTGCAAGGAATACCGCGTAAGCGCCGTTTCATTTAGTGACCACTGTTTAGTCAGCTTTCTAGTAGCAAGCACGAAAGAAAGTAAACGGGGCTTTGAGTGGCAACTATGGAAATTGAATGCGAAGTTGATGAGTGATGAAAAGTTTATGGCAGAAGTAATGAATCAAGTTGAAGAAATGAAAACTGTGGGTCACAAGACATGCAGAGAGAAATGGGAAAATTTCAAACAGGTGGTTAAAATTAAAGCACTTGAGCGTTCGAGTGCTATATGCAGAGAAAAAGGAGCAGAAGAAAAACAGATGCGCAGAAACTTGGAAAAATTGATCAGTGAAGAATGTAGGATGCCCGGCATGTTCATGGATGACATCCACGCATTGAAGCGTAAAATAGAACAGTTCGATATCGAAAGATACCGCGGTGCGATGGTGCGGGCGAGGACTGAAAAACTGATAGCAGGAGAAGCACCGTCAAAAAGGGCGTTGGGCTCAGAAAAGTGGCACGCGCGACGCAACCAGATAGCGGAAATTGAACACGGAGATAAGGTCAGTGACGCAGCAGAAGATATCGAGCGCGCTTTCTTTGAGCACTTCAGTGCTTTATTCGCCGCATGCTCAGTTGACGTCGATCTTTTTAAAAAAGAATTCTTAACGTTGATGCCAAAGCTAGACAACAATACGAAAGAAATGTTGGAGGAACCCATTTCAGAAGAGGAAGTCAGAAGTGCTATTGAAAGTATGCATCCAGGGAAGTCCCCGGGCCCCGATGGCCTGACTTCCGCCTTTTATAAATGTTTCAAAGATGCATTATCACCAGTCTTAGCTGACGTATACAACGAGGCATTCGAGCTTAAAGTATTGCCACCATCCTTTTCATCCTCCCACACTGTTCTTATTCCGAAATCAGAAGACCCCGTTGCACTGCGCAGAGTAACTGCTTACCGCCCAATTTGCCTCACTAATGGAGATTATAAGATAATGATGAAGATCTTAGCTAAGAGGCTGCAAACGGTCATTACGGAGCTCGTGGGGCCGCATCAGACATGCGGCATTAAAGGCCGAACTATCTTTTCTAATATACATGTAGCACGGAGTATCCTCGAATGTTGCGACGCTATGTGTGCACGAGTGGCAATGCTCCAAATCGACCTTGAGAAAGCTTTCGACAGGGTGCCTCATGAAATTCTTTTGTGCATTCTTGATTATGTGAATTTAGGCAAAATTATTAGAGAGGGGGGTTGCCATGGCGTACCGAGACTGCTCAACGCGGCTAATCGTTAACAAGGCGGTGGGGGAGCGCATCCAAGTCAAGCGTTCGGTCCGCCAAGGGTGCCCTCTCTCGCCATTACTGTTCTGTTTGTATTTAGAGCCTTTCTGTTTGAGTGTCATAGAGAATGACTGTGTTCGCGGGTTCAAGGTGCATGAGGTAGAAGTGCGGTTGTTGGCCTATGCGGATGATATTGCCATATTTTGCGCCGACTCAGACAGCATAACGCAGGCGGTCAAATGTGTTAAAAACTTTTGTGCTGCGAGCGGCAGCGCGGTAAACTGGGGCAAATGCCTCGGCTTTTGGCACGGTGACTGGCCAGAAACCCCGGACAGTTTTGCCAGCATAAGTTTTGTTACCACACCGGTGAAGTACTTGGGTGCTCCCCTCGAGTGCTACAAAGACAGTGACTCGTACTGGAGGAGTGAAGTCGATAAACTACGGGACAGAGCAAGCAAGTGGAATGGCTGGAATTGGTCTATGTTTTCCAAAGCCACAATTTGCAATATATTCTTAGTGACTAAGATTTGGTATATCCTTCAGGTCTTGCATTGTTCAAGGGTCAACATCCAAAAATTTCACCGTGTGTTTGCAGTGTTCTTGTGGTCATCATCTTGGGAAAGATCAAGTCGTACAAATTTATTTCTTCGAGTGCGAAATGGAGGACTGGGTTTGTCGCATTTGTTTCTGAGACAGGTAGTCAATCGGTTTTATTTCTTTAGAGACGTTAACAACCCCTTACTGCGCACTGTCTGTCAACTGCGCCTGGGGCAACACTTGCCCAACATGGTTGTCTCAACTGGCAGTTTGCCCGGTGGTGTATACGGTTTTCTCCGCGAAGTTGTGCTTTCTTGTAGGTTTTTGTCAGCGCGTTTTTCACTTGAGTATTTGAGTCATGTCAACCGTAAAAAACTGTACAAGGACCTTTGTGATGTGGTTCTACCCGTTCCTTTATATCGGTCCCTTTACAGAGTTGGTCATGGCCACAATGTATTGAAGCGTGTTAAGGCGATGCTGATACCGGCAGGTGTTAAGAGTTTCTTTTTCAAATTACACACCGGTACGCTAACTGTCAAGTCATGGATGGCGGAAAAGGGTTTCTTTGTTCCCTGGGGCACACACTGTATATTATGCAGAAAGGAGGAGACGATTGAGCATGTATTCCTACATTGTTGGGATGCTGTCTTTCTTTGGGATGTGCTACAACGCACAATCAAAAAAGATTTTCCCCCTTGATGCACATGGGATCCGCTATCTGCCTGTTCAGAGTGACGACGGTACCCCATTCGATATGATAATGCTCATGGCTCTTCATAGCATCTGGAAATCCAGAATGGCAGTAAGGCACGTTGATGTTGATACAAGAGCGCCCACCCAGTACTTCAAAGACAGCATAAGGAATTTTGTCGAGGAGCAAAAGTTCCTCGAATGTACACCAGAGTGGCTGCCGCGTGTGGAATTGTTATTGACAATGAAAATATTTTAACATATGCGCGGTCGCACAAATCGAGCGGCCGTTTTTACCGATGTTTTTGATTGTGTTGTGTGATTTCCAGTGAAAATGTATATTATGTTGGCAAAAGACAGGCAATAAAGAAAAAAAAAAAAAAAAAAAAAAAGCCCGGCTAGCTCAGTCGGTAGAGCATGAGACTCTTAATCTCAGGGTCGTGGGTTCGAGCCCCACGTTGGGCGATATCTTTTTTTTTTCTGTTTCCGCGTGTTTCCGTGTTACATCGCGCATCGCAGCCTCCTCCTGCTTTCTTCCCCGCTATACTCCTTCTCTCTTTGGGTGAACCATGTTGATCATGTACACACGGCATGTTCCACATGGAGGCCATTTCCCCGTGCCCGGCTAGCTCTGTCGGTAGAGCATGAGACTCCACCGTTCCCACCCTCTTCAGTTCGGGTAATATCGGCGTAATTTCGACTCGAACGCGTAGATCAGAGGCAACGTTATCTTGCGAGACCAGATTCGTCGCGACATGACGCGGTTGTCTCGATCAATTGCACATACCATTCGATATATATTAAAAAAATTGATGTCGTGTTTGAATCGGTGAGTCTGTACTTCTTCCTTGTTCAACAGGCAGATTTTCAGCGACCGAGCCCGAAAGGAACCCTTGCGTGAGGAATAGCTCAACAATTCAGTCACATTGTAAACTGTGCAATTGGTATTCATGTGCTAGCACCAGTAAATATTCAAAGAATGAGAGTTTCTCTAGAGCCTGCGTCGCGGCCACGCAAAAAAAAAAAAAAAAAAAGAAAGAATAATAATAATAACAATAAATAAATAAAAATAAAAAATAAAAAAAAAGTAAAGAAGACTGATCAAGTGGCCGGTTGACATTTCGGGAATTGCCGTAAGAAGGGTACTAGCGAAGCGAAACTCGCACTATACTCGTAGTGCTGCGCGTGGTAGGAACTGATGTAAAGGCAGGCACATTTGGAGCTTCGCGAAGCGGAAATGAGTTGGCGGAGAAGACGTTTCCGGTTAGGTGTAGGGACACCGAGAACAGAACTAAATGCCGAGCACATCCGAGCAGAGTTAATCGACCCCCGTGTGCGACCGGGATGCCGCACAACTTTAGCGAGGTGCAGTGTATGTGCTAAGTTGGTGTCGCCTTGTAATAGGGGCGCCTCCATTACGGCCGTCTACTTCTCGCGGTGTCATTTCCTGGACACGAAGAACTGGAGGAGATAACGGAAAAGCGATAAATGCTGGTGGCTGGCACTCGGGGCGTATCTTATACACAGTTGGCGAAAGAGAGTTATAGAGTCACACTCACCCGATCTTTTGGATTCAAGCAGGGCATAAGAAAGGGAAAATAGACAACCACCCGTTTGTAGCACGAAGCCACAAGGAAATCCCTACGGATTTCTCAGGAAGAAAAGCTTCTTAGTTACCGAAAAAGTCGTCCTGGTCCGGGGTTCGAACCCGGGACCAACGCCTTTCTGGGGCGCTCGCTCTACCAATTGAGCTAACCATGGAAGCTAGCAATAGGCAGCGCGAGGGCGAATTCATCGACAACTCCAGCACATGGACACAAGTAATGCAAATCAGTTCTGCGGAATCCCGCAAGGGGGCGAAAGGGTTAAGAAAGGGAAAATTGCAGGGTCTGTAGTTTGAGACCCGTATGTTCGTTTAGAGTCCGTGCTTCGTCATTCTTTGTAATGACAGGCAGCTGCACGACACACCGTAATGAGACACGGTGCACGATACCATATGACATGACACGATACTGTCTCGACATGACATAGTATGCCGCTACAAAAATTGATTCTTGACGTTCTTGATACTTGCCCTCCTTCCGGGATCGACCGACCTTTGATCAAGCGATGATGCCGTCTGATGACGCTACCATGAGACGTCACGCATTTCGGCGCCCTGTGACATCAGGATGACGTCACATGATAACGTCATCGTTCCCCCCTCCACACGCCTCTCACTCGGAGAAGGTCGCATGATGCTTTTGTGGCTAATACATTTTACTGCCGTGTTTTGCTCATGCTGACTGCGCAACCAGATACTGAGGCTTTCACCTTAAAGTAGTACCGACATGAATTTTAAATGTCTAAAATTAAAAAAAAAGTGGTGTCGTGAACCCTAGAAAGAGTATTGTGGTGCCTGGGAATGCATCGAATATATATTTTTATTACAGCCACATAAAAAAAAAATCGCTTTCGGCTTCGATATCAAAGGGGCGGCTTCTCAGTGACGTGTCACCGCAGTGTGACGTCACGGGGAGACCGCAACACACGGCATACTAGCCACAGATCTGTCATCTGCACGTGATGCACGCAAAGAACGACGAGTGAATTATCGTCCAGTGACTCCGGCAACAATTTTTCCGACATAGGCTTCCTTGCAGGACGCACTTGTCGGTCGGGTATGTCTCGGAGTACATGCGATGCATGAGTGCCGGGCTCGGAAGCGATCCGCTCTGGAGAGCATTTACTTCAGCAAGGCAAATGAGACAATTATCAGTAAACTTAAGTAATATTTGGCACGTGCTTCTGTTCTGTAGCTTCCACAGTGCTGTCAAGAAAAGTTGTCGCCGAGTATAGACCACCGTGACCGGTCAATCGTGTCTCTGTCTTAAACAGTATTCATGTGGAAATCTATCGAAGTGGGCCCTTGTGCTCTCGCTGCTAAAACAGTCCAGCGATAGGCCTCTCGTATGCGTAAAGTACGCGGGAGCTGTATAGGCCAATTATAGCGGCGTGATGGCAAGCAGTCGCACGGGCACGGTCAACTGTATCTCTCACTCCGCAGACCACATGCATCTGAACGGCCTTGTGTATCACCGCTGCAGGGGCCCTCCGGGTTCCCTCGACCCTGCAGGGTCAAATCGCTTGCCATCCCACCGACCTACATCAAGAAGCGCTATTTAGTGCACAACAGGGTGTTGCGGCGCGCGACACGACCCTACCACATCGACGCTCCGGATCTTTGGGGCCGACCAAATTTATAGCCGGCCATTAATAACACGTCGCCTCCCATGCCTCATTTTCTCACTCCCAAGGGGCCGATCCTCTCCCACTCTGATTTCGGAGGCTTATCATTTCCTCGCTTTCCTGAACTGGCTGCCCCCTCTATCTCCCGAAGGCTTCGTTATAAATCTATTCTACA